>CM072544.1:6655000-6660000 GCA_036898165.1 Silybum marianum
GACCTCATACAATAACCGTCCTAGCTCTACCGTATCTTTTGTTTCATTTCTTCTGCAATACTCACACACACTTCTTTGATTATGGATCTACTACTGTAAATTCAATGCGTAATCTCAGCATTCAATGTGTCTTCCTGAATAATCTCATTTTTCAATTATTCAATCATTTCATTTTCCCAAGTTCAATGTTAGCGAGATTAGTCAACATTTTTATGTTTCGATGCAACAGCAAGATGCTATTTGTAACAAGTAGTTTTTTTGGTTGGATAATTGGTCACATTTTATTCATGAAATGGATTGGATTGGTATTAGTTTGGATACGGAAAAATCGATCTATTCGTAAGTACATTCGATCTAATAAGTACCTTAGGTACCTTGCGGTAGAATTGATGTCTATTTCTATGGCCGGTTACTTTCGTATTTTATTTTTTATTACCTGTGTTTACTATTTAGGCAGAACACCGTCACCGATTTTTAGTAAGAAACTGAACAACCTCTACAGAATAGAAGAGGACTACGACGACGAAGAAGAAGGATTTGATAACAATAGATGGGTTTATTATGTCTCGGAATCAAGAAAATTTGAAGTTCAAAATACTTGACCAAAATAAAAAATATGAAGAAAAATACGTTTGTTTGTTTGAAAAACCTCTTCTGACCTTTTTTTTCGATTATAACCGATGCAATCGTCCATTACGATACATAAGAAAGGTAAAGACAAAAGGGCCTTACAAGAAAAGAAGCGTCACAATATTTTTTTTATACATGCCAAAGTGATGGAAAACAAAGAATATCTTTTACATATGACGGATTAGTAATTTGTTCCAACCCAAGACATAAACAAAGACAAGGATAATCAGACTCGTTAAAGACCCGATATACAAATAAGAAGGGGGATCTATTTTGACATGAAATGGATATATCCATATATCTCTGACTCAAATTTATGAGATGATAAAATATGGCAAAAGCTATACCGAAAAAGGGTTCACGTGGACGTATTGGTTCACGTAAAATACCAAAGGGAGTTATTCATATTCAAGCAAGTTTCAATAATACCATTGTGACTGTTACAAATGTACCGAGGCGAGTGGTTTTTTGGTCCTCTGCCGGTACTTGTGGCTTCCGAGGTACAAGAAGAGGGACGCCAATTGCTGCTCAAATCGCAGCGGGAAATGCTATTCGTGCAGTAGTAGATCAAGGTATGCCACGAGCATAAGTCATGATTAAAGGTCCCGGTCTCAGAAGAAACGCAGCATTACCAGCTATTCGCAGAAGTGGTATACTATTAACTTTCGTACGGGATGTAACCCCTATGGCACATAATGGCTGTAGACCCCCGAAAAAAAACGTGTGTAGAAATAAAAATTGAAGATAATTCAATAGCAAGAGAAACAAGAGAAATAAATGATTCAATGATCTGATCAAATAATATTATTATGGTTCGAGAGACAATAACAATATCTACTCGGACACTACAGTGGCAGTGTGTTGAATCAGCAGCAGACAGTAAGCGTCTTTTTATGGGCGCTTTATTCTGGCTCCGCTTAGAAAAGGTCAAGCAGACACAATAGGCATTGCGATGCGAAGAGCTTTGCTTGGAGAAATAGAAGGAACATGTATCACACAAAAATCTGAGAAAATATCACACGAATATTCTACCATAATGGGTATTCAAGAATCAGTACATGAAATTTTAATGAATTTGAAAAAAATCGTATTGAGAAGTAATATCTATCGAAATCGAACTTGTGAGGCGTCTATTTGTTTCAGGGGCCCTGGATATATAACTGCTCAAGATATCATCTTACCGCCTTATGTAGAAATCATCGATAATACACAACATATAGCTAGCTTGACGGAACCCGTTGAGTTGGTTATTGGATTACAAATAGAGAATAATAGCGGATATTTTATAAAAGCGCCAAATACCTTTCAATATGGAAGTTATCCTATAGATCCTGTATTCATGCCTATTCAAAATGTGAATCATAGCATTCATTCTTATGAAAATGGTAACAAAGAGGTACTATTTCTCGAAATATGGACAAATGGAAGTTTAACTCCTAAAGAAGCACTTCGCGAAGCCTCCCGGGGACTGTTTCCAGAGTGGGGTCTGCAGCTCAAATTAAAGCTATGAAACATGTAGCCGGTAAATTAAAATTGGAACTGGCACAATTCGCAGATTTAGAAGCTTTTGCACAATTTGCTTCTGATCTCGATAAAGCTACTCAGAATCAATTGGCAAGAGGTCAGCACTTACGTGAAATGCTTAAACAATCCCAATCCGCCCCTCTCGCGGTGGAAGAACAGATACTGACTATTTATACCAGAACAAACGGTTATCTCGATTCTTTAAAAATTGGACAGGTAAGGAAATCTCTTGTTGAGTTACGTGCTTACTTAAAAACCAATAAACCGCGGTTTCAAGAAATAATATCTTCTACCAAGACATTCACTGAGGAAGCATAAGCCATTTTGAAAGAAGCTATTCAGGAACAGATGGAACGTTTTATACTTCAAGAACAAGCAACCTAGACAAATTGATCACCCTTTTAAATAATTTTTTCAATAAAATAAAAAGGGTACTCAAGCGTTTCGGATTCAAGTCATTCAAAATTTATTTTTTGATATCGAAATCTAAAATAATATCTGGAAAAAAATTGCGTCCAAGAGGATTTGAACCTATACCAAAGGTTTAGAAGACCTATGTCCTATCCATTAGACAATGGACGCTTTTCATTGCGATTTTTGAATTTTTTTACTTTCTAATCTTTTATTTCAAAAAAAGAATATAATTATAATAAAGAATATAATTATAATAAAGAATAGAATTATAATTATTATAATATAGTAGCATTTATGTAAGAAATTTTTTTGAATTGTATTTTCGATGATGAATGCTGTATTAATTAGAGTCTATTAGAGTATTTAAGAATATATAAATATAGTAAGATAATAGAATAAATATATAAGAGAGGATATAGAGCGGGTAGCGGGAATCGAACCCGCATCATTAGCTTGGAAGGCTAGGGGTTATAGTCGACGTCGATTCATCATTTTTAACGTTTCTAATTCAAAACCGAACATGAAACTTTGGTTTCTTTCGGCTCCTTTATGGAAAATGGATAAATTGTTAGATTTCAGATGTGAACCAACTTACAAAAAAAATTATACCCGTAACATCTATGTCAGCTTTTTGTTTGAAAATATTCAATTCAAAACGACTCGCTTTTTAGATGATCCCTCTAGAAGAAGGCGATTCTAACAATCTTTCTAGTTACTTCGTTCTCTATTTTTATTTAAGAGGGTCCTAAGGAAAAGGATTTTATTTCCACCGAGCTAAAATAATATGTTGATGCCTCTAGTAAACTAAAGACATTATTTAATAGCTATTTTGCTTCAATTTATTCGCTATAAATCAAAACAAAATTTGAAGATTTAGTTACGATTAGAAATTAGAAATCTACTTTTCTATCTTCATCCATGGATTCTTTATTCATACTCATTCAATTGGAAGTATTGATCCAATTTAAAAATTTTGTTTCGAAATTTCATAATCCAAGTTTTCAATTTTGAATTGACCTTTGGATAAAAATCCCGAAAATTTATATTTTTCTTGAATGTGTCATTGAAAGGTAAAGGATTTAATCCTTTTAATGAAATAAAGTTTTTGATCGGAATATGAATCAAACCGAAAGACCCCTTAACTATTATGGGGGTTAATAAAACGAATCACACTTTTACCACTAAACTATACCCGCTACAATGCAATTATTATATATAAATGGACCTTTTGTTGAGTCGCTTCTGTATATATGTGTAAATCGGCTTCTTATATAAGAAGTAGGCATATATCTTCTTATATAAGAAAATCTATTTTACCTATATAGTACAGTGACCCGTTCAGGAATTCACTCAACCAAGCCCTTTTAACTCAGTGGTAGAGTAATGCCCTCCTAAGGCGTAAGCCCTCGGTTCAAATCCGATAAAGGGCTTTGTATTGTTTTTCAGTCGTAGTATTTGAAAGAAGAATAGTGATATTATTAGTAATAATAAAAAAGTAACCAACTATACTATATAATATTATCGTTCTAAATAATATTATCATTCTAATGAGTTATAGTATATTAGTTATCACGAATAATGATAAGTCATCTGTTGAATCACCAAATATTCCTATTTTCAATTAGGCCAATGAAATCCATTGTAAAGATTAGAAATCAATAAAAGAAAAATAAGTGGACCTGACCCATTGAATTATGACTATATCCGCTATTCTGATATTCAAATTCAATAAGTTGACCGCCGTTTTTATTTATTTTCATTTCTTTGGACTCCGCAAGAATTTGTCGATATTTCCAATTCAATCATCTTGTTCCTAGATGTTCTATAGGAATAAATTGTCATTTCGTTCCTCCACAGAGAACCATTTATTCTAAGTCACAAGATAAGAAGAATTTTCACTATCTTTCTTTGATTACAGGATCAAGATTCATTTATATCTATATAATATTTCTATCATTTAGATTTGTAGCTATCAGATCGCGGCTTGATGTACAAAAAATTTCCATTTTGTTGCATCCAAGATTTTTGTTCCGACAATCGTATGAAGAATGGATGCAAGAAAAATACTCTCATTTCTAGTCTCCTATTTATTTTATTGAATATTGTATTGAGTATTGAAGTGAAGTAAAAAATTGGAAACTCTCTCTTTTCTAACAGAGAAAAAGAAATAGAAAAGGATTAGTAATTTAGTATACAGAAAAATTAGAAGAATTTATAAAGAAAGTTCTTTTTCTTAATCTCATGAACAAGATCTAAGAATCGATTTCGTTGATGGAAGAAGAGGGGGGCAGGTCTGAGGATCAACCGGTAGTGGGCGAGTGGATTGCTTTTTCCTTGAACAGTTCTTTCAAAAAACGAATCGATCTGATTGATGAGTCATAAGAAGACAATTCATGATTCAGATGCTTAATAATAAGAAGGAATAATCAAAT
>CM072544.1:6665000-6667500 GCA_036898165.1 Silybum marianum
CGATTGGTTGAAAGGCCTGAAAGAAAACGTTGTTCTGGGGGGATCATAATCGCCGGTCAGCCATACGGCGGTGAATCCGTTCCCAGGCCTTGTACACACCACCGATCTTATTATACGAACAAGAGATCTTTCTCGATCAATCCCCTTGCCCCTTATTCTTCGAGAATCAGAAAGATCCTTTTCAAGTTTGAATTTGTTCATTTGGAATCTGAGTTTACCCATCCTGTATATTGTCCTTTTTGTTCCGTATTGTAATAGAAACTTAACTTATTATTAGTTATTAGACGAGATTTTACGAAAAAATTGTTCGTAAGAGAGAACAATTCCTCATGAGGGGATGAATCGAGAGAATTTTGAATACGGATACACCTAATACATCGAAACTCATTGCCCATGGATAAAGAAAAACCGTTTCAACATCAAAAACAACAAAAACTAGATGGGGAGCGAATGGGATTAGATACCCCAGTAGTCCTAGCCGTAAACGATGGATACTAGGCGCTGCGCGTATCGACCCGTGCAGTGCTGTGAATTTGAAAGAAATCGTATTGGGAAGTAATCTCTATCGAAATCGAACTTGTGACGCGTCTATTTGTGTCGAGCTACAGGCCCACTCCATCTCCACTGGATCTGTTCCCGGGAGTAACCTCAAAAAAAGGAACCTTTGCTCTCCCTAGCCATTTCGGGCATGAAAATTGACTAAATTGGTCCTAGTTACTATTCGGGACGGAGTGGAAGAAGGGAGGGGATTCTTGCTTTATACGAACAAACAAAAAAATAACAACTTAAATAATGAATTTATAAATAGAATTAAGGCTTTTATCGGGATCCTGATGCATATAGATACAAATGGTCCACTGGGAGCATGAATTTCCAAGAACATTTGGAACATTTTGTTTCTGAGCAGAAGAGTCGTTTTCAAGTAGTTTTTTCCATTTCCATTAAAGAGTTCTTATGTGTTTTACATGAAGAAGATTTGTCTCAGCGTGTTCTATTCGATACTCCTGGACCGATCTTACCTGGGATCGCAAATCCCAAATTTGTCTATGAAGAGCGGATCTAACAAAGCTATATGATAGCACCCAATTTTTCTGATTCGTCGGTTCGATCTATGATTTATCATTCATGGACGTTGATACAACATCTGGCGTGACATAGATAATGAATAAATAGGAGTTAATATCATTCCAATTGCCATTACAAAAGTGATGGCAATTTTGGGCATTAAAAGATATTTTTGGCTGATAATTATTCCCAAAAAGACTATAACTTCTGCAACAAAACCACTTATACCCGGTTAAATGAAAGGTAGAGGATTTTGGGGGTTATCAAATGATACATAGTGCGGAAACACATAAGAACTCTTGAACGGAAATGGAAAAGAGATGGAATTCCAGTTGCGAAGGGAAAAAAGAGAAAAGAGGGGGGCTGGTATTTAATTGTATCTCTAATCTTCTTTGCTCCATTTTTAGAAGACAATTCATGATTCAGATGCTTAATAATAAGAAGAAATAATCAAATTTTGATATTTTGAAAATGGGTTGGTTGAACTTGAAAATTCACTCATTGAAATTGAATAAGTAAACAATTAAATTGGATGGTATCTCCAATTATAGCCCCCCTGGGATGTAAAATATATCTCTTCTCACCATCCCTATAGTGTATGAGACAAATGTATGCATTTCGATTCGGGTCGTATTCTATGGTTTCTCAATGATATTTCACGATGAATACAATTGGTTGAATCCCGTGAAATCATTTCATAGAAGTTCATTGAGATCTTCTTTTTATAAAGCATTCTGTAGCAGATCTTTAACAAGATCCATTTGGATTGGCCTTGGTTCGTTTAGAAAATATGGCTCGATCAGACTCACCATTCATTAGATAAAGAAGATGACCAAGATTTCGTGATCCGCTGCCGAACTTATTCCAAGAGAGCTCAGATCTCTTCTTGTACCTCGAAAGCCACAAGTACCGGCAGAGGACCAAGAAACCACTCGCCCCCGTACATCTGTAACAGTCACAATGGTATTATTGAAACTTTCTTGAATATGAATAACTCCCTTGGGTATTTGACGTAAGAAAAAGGAAAAAATTGAGATAGTTATGAATTCCATTGAGTTTCCCTTATTTGATCTATATAAGATCCATCTGTATAGATATCACCATCTACATCCAGAAAGTCGTATGCTTTGGAAGGATTCTTCTGTCTATCAATAACTGCATGCATTGCGCGGTGAATGTGAAGAAGTAGGCCTTTAAGGGCATCGTGGCCTAACCGTCGAGGTGAAGTCGGGACCTAAAAGATCGAATGGAACAGTACATAGACAAGTAAATTCCTTATGAATTCCAAGGTACTCTCTTTAATTAAGAATTACGGGATTCATCATTCGAGGGGAACCAAGATTTTTGTTCCGACAATCGTATGAAGAATGGATGCGAGAAAAATACTCTCATTTCCATTCTCCTTTTTATTTTATTGAATATGCGTTGTTAGGTG